>JBBPMM010000001.1:472644-484707 GCA_038090335.1 Solioccasus polychromus
GGGGGGGGGGGGGGGGGGGGGAGGGGGGGGGGGGGGGGGGGTGGGGGGGGGGGGGGGAGGGGGGGGGGGGGGGGGGGGGGGGGGGGGGGGGGGGGGGACGCACTGGATGGTGCCGTCGACGAGCAAGCCGATGTCGGCGAGAAAGTCGCCTGTGCGTATCCACTCGACCCAGGTGTAGAGGACGCCAGTGTCGTCGAGTGGCGACCACATCGCGGCGAGATGGTCCCTGATTCGGGAAAGAGCGGAGGGGGGAAGCCATGTGGCGTGTATGGACTGAATGAGGGGGGGCGACCGGAGGGGGTATGCGGGGGGGAGGGCGATGCGGAGATGGACGGGGGGGAGGGCGGAGAAAGAGGCAGACGCGCAGTCATCATCGTCGTCGTCGTGGATAATCCGGAGCGGGGTGTCGACTCCGAGCTGCACGGGTACGCAGAGGGTGGCGATCGCATCGACGTTGGACACGCAGATCGTCGGGTGGATCGACTGCGAACGCGGGTCAGCGAATCGAGTTGCGGTGCAGCCGTCAGACGCACCTCGAGAACGGACCACTCCTCGCTGGTCATGGTAAAACAGGCAATTCGTATTTATAATGAAAAAAAAACAAACGTCGACCACGACGACCACGACCACGACCACGACCACGACTACGGCCACCGCCACGTTCCCGACGCTCGTCACGTCGCGCATCCGCCGGCTCCTCTTCGTTTCACCAGACATCCGCTCCACAGCGTCCCGACGGTCCGCAGCGGGCAAGATATTGGCGCGCTCCTAATTCATACCTCCTACGACTCTCTCTCCTTCTCCCATCATCATCATGGATATTTACTCTATATCGTTCACACATCCCCGCCGGTCCCGTCATATCCACTCTCCCTCCTCTTCCTTCGACGCCCATGACCACCGTCGCCCGTCTCATCTCCAACACCCCCCCGAAAACTTCCCCCCTCTCCCCACAACGCAGCCTTCCCCCTCGAATCAGGCCGACCCCGAGACAATCGACAAGCTCGCTATCCTCGTCAGGTCTCTCCACGGCGTGCAGCTCTCCTACCTCCTCTCAGATGGCGGTCGCAGCTGGAATTTTTACATCTCGGGCGGATACCAGCAGGTCATGTCCGCCCGCGGTATGCTCCTCAAGGACAGCCCCGTCCAGGTCTGTCCTCTCTCTTGCCACCCTTTTCCAGCCCCTCTTACTTGCCCCTCTTAGCATCGCACCGCCATCAAGGTCCCCCGCTCTGACATTCTCGACTCGCCCTCCTCAAAACCCACCCTCAAGCCGGACGTTCGTCGCAAGCTGGACGAAATCGCCTCTCTCACTTGCGCTCACATCGCCGTCGTAAACTCTCCACTCTCCCTTTCAAGCAGGACTCCCCCCGATGGCATTTCTACCAGCGCGGGTTGGACCGGCCTTGAAACAGAGCGCGTCTGTGAGTTTGTCGTCACTGGCCAAGGTGACGCGACAGAACTTGCTAGGGTCAGGCTCTTGGTCATGTTGGATGAACTCGTCCGTCTCTCTCCTCTCCTCTCTCTCTTCCTCCTTGGCTTACTCTATTTGCAGAGCGGTTTGCATGCAGAGACTTGCGAAATAGACCAAAAGCTGCATGCCATCATCGCTGGCCGCAAACGCCACGTTCTCCAATCCATTCAAGAAGAGACCGCCACCAACATCTATTATCCTTCCCCCCTTCAAGGTCTCGTCGGACCCGATCTCGTCACGCCGTCGGTCGTCTCCGACAGCGGTGCTCCGTCTGGTCAGGGTCAAGGGAGTCCGCAGGCTCACAATGCAAACGTCATATGGATCACCGGAGAGTTTTTCGGCGTTCAGAGAGCCAGAGACATGTTGTTCCAGCTCTCCGCAAACAAGGTTCGTTTTCCTTTGTTCAAACCCGACATACCTATTCACTTCGTCCCCGCAGAGTAAGAGTGTCATCTCCCGTGACACTCTCATCGTCTCCCGCAAGCTGGATTGGATGGTCCTTGATCGAACAGAGGACCTCAAATCCATCATGTCCGACAATGCTACTTTTATTCAGTTTCCAACAATCGGTAGTTCAACAAATCTCATTACCGTATATGGCGATCATCGGGTCAATGTTCAGAGAACCATCAGGGGGATAATGCAACTGGTGCGTATTTTCGTTTCTATCGTCCCACGCCTCTGTCTCATTTAGTACGTTCAGGCCTGTCAATACTATGTCGCATCTTTCTGGCTCCTTCCTATTCAATTCAACGTGCTTCTCCCGCCCGCAACCCTCAATGTCTCACAGGTGATGACACTCTTGAAACAAATCTCGCTCACCACTGGCGCAGAAGTCGTGTTCAAGAGTATGTGTTTCGAGATGCACGGTCTCGAGCACGAAGTGCGGGCGGCTGTCAGCATGATTTTAGACTTGGACATTGTCAAGGTGCGTCTACTTTGATCTCAACATGAGCGCGATTGTTCATAAAATAATAGGCGTTCCATCATGAAATTCGCTTCCAGGTCGAGCTTGCCAACGAGCATCGCGAGTTCATATCCGGAAAGAAAAATGGCAAGATCAATAAGATCATGCAGTCTGCATCCGTTAAAATAAAGTTTGAGACGTTCAATGATCACAACTTCCTTATCGATCTTTCCGGTTCCGACGCCTCAATCCTGACTGGTCTTACGCTTTTGCAAGAGGAACTTCCCGCTGAGATATCCTTCCATGTCCCAGAGGCATACCATAAGCGTATTATTGGCATCGGAGGAAGGAACATTCAGAGGATCATGAAGAAGTACGGTGTTTACGTCAAGTTTTCGAATGCAGAAGAGTTCGCCGCGTTAGGCGGGTATAACGATAATGAGGATAATGTCGTGGCGAGAACTCCGTCCAAGAATGCAATAAATTTGGAGAATCTAAAGCAATCGGTCATGGAGATTGTAAACCCAAAGGTGTGTGGGACCGCCGCGGATTCAGTACAACTCATTTACCCCACTGTAGGACAAGGATTATGTCAATGAGACCCTATCGATCCCCCGCCGATACCACCGCACGTTGCTTGGCGAAAAGGCTATCTTTATTCACGATATTGAGTCGAAAACCAATTCACGTGTGCGGTTCCCGGATAAGGAGACGGCTTCGGACGTTGTAACGATCTTTGGCCCCGAGAATCAAGTCCAAATTGCCGCCGCTATGCTATTGGTCGGTCACCCTCCACTTTATGCCCCATTCAATCTTACCATGAGTCAACAGGAACATGTTCCATTCGAGGCGGACATGGCGGTTCCACCTAGCCCTGAGCTACCAGTGGTTTGTACCTCCCCGGAATTTGTTGCGTTTGTGGATCGTGTCAAACGCGAATTCCAAGTATCGATCACCCCGAACTTGAATCTCCCCGCCCCGATTCACGCTACAAATGGTTCCAGTACTTCGCTGGACCATTCTCAGGCGTCGTCGCAGACGGCGCCGATTCCATCGCAGGGCGAGTACAGCTTCAAGTTTAGGTGTCAGAGGTCAAACAGCGACTTTCTTCTTGCAGCAAGGGAGATGTTGGAACAGTTTCTGCTAAATCATAACGTGCGGGTGTACCCTTCGCCCACCGCGCACACACACAAGAGGGGAGACTCGTTCGCCGAAGCATTCCCACACTTTGATAGCAAGGTTCTTTCGACTGCGAGGAGGCATGGTGAGTTCTCCTTTGATTCGTCATCGTTTTATGGACTGGCGATTCATTGCTCACTTCAGAGTCGGTCGAGCTGACGCGGTCGTCGGAGATCCTCGGTGATCGACGGCTGAGGTTAGCAAATTCATCTCCGGACGTAAAGGCGCTGTTCAATGCCCCTGCATACATTTACGATCTCGAGGAGCATGAGGATTCCCAATCAGCATATGGACCGCCTGGGACAGGGCTTGACTACTGGACACCACTACCACCCATCGTGCGTTTTTACACTTTGATTTCAAGCTCATTACCTCACCGGATCAAACGTTGTTAGGGCCCAGGAATTGCATCCCGAGCCCGCAATACCGAGGATGCCCTGAAACGGGGCTCAGATTCCCTCCTCGAATCCAAGATCAAGGAACAAATTTCCAAACCCCGATCTCTCCAAAATCGCGCACAGTCCCTTGATCTCACCTATTCCCTATCGCGAATCACCGAGGGCTCCTCGCGACTTCAGCCTCCAGAATCGCCTACAACATCTACCGGGGGAGGTACAGGGGGAAACTCAAGTCCGACGAGCGCCACTGCACCCTCGTTCCCGAGCGTATATGGGCCCAGGTCATCAGCCGTGATTGGGTCTTCTGCCCAGAGAAATGCGAGGGTGATGGATGAGGAAGTTGTGGATGAGGTGTCGCGGGTGATGTCGAACCTTGGGCTATGAAGATTGCCCCTGTTCGTACGCACCTTTCGACATCCTTATTTTACCCCTCCGCTCTTCCGAAATATAAAAGAAAGAGAAAGCTCAAGATTGTTGTCGAAGAAAGGAGAAAAAAAAAGGAAAAGACTGATACTACCCTGTCGAGAACATGGTATTATCCCCATGTGGTAATGCTTCTGAAGCCGACCCGTTATTCTTCTATCTCCTCACTCGTCATGGGACTCCTATCCATTCAGGATTTCGATTTCTATTTATCTGGGAATATGTATCAGGAGACAAGCATCTCCACCAGGTACCCCGTCCCATCGCATCCATACTCCGTCTGTCTCACATCATCCCACCCTACATCGGCATCATTTTCATACACGTCGCTTGTCTCTTTTCAAGGTTGAAATAGTCTCGCTCACCCACTTTCCTATCCATCATTACACATTTGACAGACAGAGTGCATTGCTTCTGCCATCAACTCCATCAATTATCTTGTCCCGATGCCCGCACGCCTACCAAACTGATGGTTGGGCTATTGTGGCCGACAGTGACTATAGTTTCTTTCGCTCGTGTCTGGATTGCCACATTGTCTCGCTGTGTCTCTTAAACACTTTCTGCTCCATCTCCCGATTCTGTTTCTCTCTTCTTGCTTTTTGTACATTACATAGGCAGATAGTTTCTACGATAGTGGGTCGACCATATTGTTATCCTTCCGCTAATAAAAGCTATTTATCCAATGGTATGGTAAATAGCGTTAGAAAACGATCCATGGTACCTCGTACAGGACGAAATCAAAGAATTCTTGTTCCATGAGTGTTTGATACTCTCCTACGAATTCGTCCGTCCCTCCACCCCTCTGTTTCTTTGATCGGCCGGAACGTGGGGCAAGGTATGCGAACTGATTGGTCAGAATTGACAAGGTCTTCTTGGTTGACTTTGGATCGGGCTGTAGTACAGGGTGAATCGGCAAGGCTCCAAAAAAAAGGGATGTCACATACCTTGACGGCAAGTCCGACGTAATTCGCAGGTAGACCGTATCGGAGAACACTCTCTACAAACAGGCGCAAGACCTTGAGGTGAACCAGTAACTGAAAGGATTCTGAGAAGTTCGTCCTGGACAGCCTCAGCAGTTCCGTCTGAAGAAGCGAAGCGTGAATATGGGTCAAGGGCGTCTTGCGCAGTCGCTCACCCAGAGCTCCTTCTCGGTCGTGTCCGCGAGCTCGAGTTCCTCCCGCTGTTTATCGATTTGTTCTTCCGAGTACACAAAGTCACGCACGATGAATCTGCGACGCTTCGGCGTTCAGTGTGATGGCTTTTTCATATTCTGCCTGCCCGAACCAACGCACTTGTTTTCTCTGCACCTTTGCACGAACTCGTCGTGTACTCTCTTGAATATCACCACGCCAAGGAGCGTATATTCATCGTCAGAAGCGATGACGCTGGCCGCAACGCATTCATGATCAGAAACGTGTTTGCATTGTGACATCACGGTAACTCACGATGACGAACGCGGGACTACCATGCTCGTCAGACGTTCATATTTGGTATTCCACTCTTTCGTCAGAGTTCTGTTAGATCCGATGAGGTGAGTCGAGTGCGAACGAGAAAGATGACGATCACACTTTGGGACAGCCACTAGACATGTTTGCATGTACTCCGAGTCCTGCACAATGTCTTCCTTTGACACGATGTCGACAAGCGACCGTACGGAGAGATTGCCCCTCGAAGGATGTCAGCGACGGAAGCAAGGGGCAAGGTGAGGCATGGACGCACGTCTTCTTTCGTTGCATCTGCACGAGGGAGCCCTTGACAAGGTTGTAGTTGTTCAGTTTAGACTTCATCATGTTGTCGATGGATGCCATGTCCTGAACGCGTGGTGAGCATGCGGCGATGGCGAATGAATGAGGTGGGGTGGAGTGGGGGTGGAAGCGCGTGGCATTACCTTGTTGAGGACGTCGACGGTCTCTCGCAGGCTTCTTTGCACGCCGTATCTGCCTTCATTCCATCGCCAGCCCTTGAAAATGTAATCATCGACGGTTCGCTCGTTGACGAGGATATGCTGTGCAAGCTTCGCGGGGTCGTTGTTGAGGAGGTTGCGCAGGGTGTCGACGGTCTTGGCGGTGGCAGAAGTGAAGAACGCGTCCTGCTTTGGGAGTTCTTCCGAGAGGGTAATGAGCGAATCGAGGGTGCCGGTCTGTGACAGAGATGAGCACGCGCAAGAATGAAAGCGGGACGACCAACTTTGAAGGAGGGGATGGCAAACTCTGCGACGGCAACCTGAGCGAGCTTGGAGGCGATCTCTGGAAGAAGTCCCTCTGCATCGCCATCGTTGGGGACAGCGATCAGCCAGGTGCTCTGATCAGACGGCATATCGTGGTTCAAGTATGTAGGGACAACCCAATCGTGGACATGCGAAAATAAATATTCTTTTCCGAGTGTTGGCCATGTTGTCTCGTCTCGGGAGGACCGTCAGATCCATGTCCACGACGGCGACAGCCCCGTATCTCCTCTCGCCAACCAGTCTGCGCGATATCATTTCCTCGGGGAACACGTCCATCCTCGATGCGACATGGTTCATGCCCAACTCCCCTCGGAGACCTCTCCAAGAGTTTCAAGCGAAACGCATCCCTGGCGCACAGTTTCTGGACCTCGACGACGTCGCCAGCCCACATGAGCTTGGCTTGAAACACATGATGCCCCCCGCGCGCTTGTTTGCTGATGCGTGTGGTGGGTTGATTTTTTCTTCTTATCGTCCTCTCCGTCAACGTCGAGCGCAACAGAAAAATTCGGCATCCACTCCGACTCTCATGTGGTAATGTAAGTGTCTCTTCAGCAGGAGAGAACGCCCCAGAAAGAGACGAGAACCGCTTAGATACGATACACACGGAGTCTTCTCCTCGCCTCGTGCACTCTTCATGTTCAGGGCGTTCGGCCATCAAAAGTCCAGCATCCTCGATGGTGGTCTACCACGTTGGGAGGCAGAGGGTTTTGGGACTGTGAGTGGGCCATCGACAGAAGAGAAGAGGTCCACCTATCCCACTCCTGTCCTCGATAGTGCAATGATACGCTGTGAGACCTCATTTTCATTATCGGCCAATCGCATCCACTCTAAGACCCGATGGTCAGCTTATGAACAGGTGGTGACCAATTCGCGTCTGGACCCAGCATCAGACCCCACTGCAGAGCTGGTCGTCGACGCGCGTTCGCACGGTCGGTATGTCTCCATTTCACTGCGCCCCGTGTCGTGTTCTTATCCCTGACAATGCGCAGTTTCCTTGGGACAGACCCAGAACCGCGTCCTGGCCTCTCCTCGGGCCACATACCCAATTCTTTCTCCCTCCCGTTCAACGCGTTCCTTAAAACTCACACGATGCCTCATTCCTCTGTCCAGTATAGCACTTTCTTATCTGAACACGAGCTACGGCAAGCTCTTGTGAACGCTATCGGGGCAGATCAGGCATACTCGGTATTAACCGGAAAACGTTCCATTACTACCTCCTGTGGGAGTGGCATGACTGCCGGAATTTTATGGCTGGGTCTGAAACTCTTGGGAACTCCAACTGTCACACTGTATGACGAGGTATGCATCGATCAGGCTTGACCCGGCCGGAAATTAAATTAATGACATTCGTCCCAGTCATGGACAGGATACGCCAGCAGGGCGGAAAGCCGCATCGAAAAGGCACCCCAGAATGATTGAGACCAAAATCTGCTCTATCGTTTGTATGCAGCATGGTACTATACACTAGCGTAAACGGTGGTACAACATTAGTGCTACTCGGCATTACTTTTGTGCGTATTTGAGTCGTAAGATGATGTTTGTCGTACAAGTAAATCGTAAGATGCCATAACGATACACATACCCAATGATTGAAAACCCGTAAAGCGCCCTTGAAACCCAAAAAAAATGATAAAGAATGTAGAAAACGTCGCAGCACATTAGCACAGTTCTGCATGCCGATCCAGGACGGTCATTAATCCTTTGATGCCCTGGGCAGCTTCAATCTGCACGGGTCTCTGCGCATCGGGCGAAACTGACCGCGCCACAGTTGCATAGTAATGAACCTACAACGCACGTTCGATCCCATCAAGCAATTCACACGACGGAGAGAAAGTGTGCTCACGACGACTTTGAATTCATTTCGTTTCTGGAGCCTAGCATGATGACGAATGATGCAGTCCCATCTATGTCGGGATAATGTACATTGATCAGTCTGATGCGATCAAGCGGGGAGAGACTCACTGCTCCTCCAATAGGACGTTACCACCCATCGTCTTTGCTATGGAATAGAGCCCCTTGCGGGAAATATCGACCAGTCTCCGAGCGTCGACACCTCCCTTGCAAAGAAACTGTTCAGTGTGCGTGACACGAGGGCCAACCTTCATTGGCGTCGTGTTAGCCAGCGCGTCGTGCGTACACGCCGGGCCCGAACAGCTCTTGATGCTGTCCTTATCACTGCCTTGGGTGGCGATCTCGATGTTTTGTCGGGTGTGCTCGATCTGCTTGCCAAGGAAGCGGGAGAAAATGAGGGTGATGCAGTTGACCATGTTGAATGGGTACACAAAGGGCTTCAAGTGCATCAGCAAAGGAGGAGGACCGAAGAACCTGGAAACTTGCGACTCCCCATTTTATACAGGCCTGCATCGCTCACGCCCGGCATTCCCGGCATTCCGCCCCGTAACACTCTCCGAGGTGACCTGATCAATCTATTTGTTAAAGAAGCTTTGCACGAGGCATTTCCAATTTTAAAATGAAAGTCTTGAGGTAATATCACCATCCGTCGTTCCTCCCATCATTGAAATGCGTGATCGTCACCGCTTCAATTTTTGTCTCGCAGTCAGATCGTCCTTAACGGAGCAGATACGCTGAATGAATAAAAATGTAGGTGCTCGGGATGAAGTAAAGAGCCCACGAGGATGAGATACAAATACAGGAGAGGCGCCTGGGAGGATACACACGACCAATAAGTTACGAAAACGAGCGTTGTCCTTGAAGGACGGCTATGAAAGGAGGTCCTCGTGAGGCAGGAATTTTTCCCGATACGTGTCCCGCACGCCCAGTATAGTCTATCTCTAATCGGTGCTGCTTTCCCTGTCGTAGGCGAGTCAACGTCCAGCTGAGCGCAGTGGTTATAGATCCAATGTGAAATAATGGAATTTCAGATTCGCTTACCCCTCCAGGAGCAGGACATTATAATGTTTCTTCACAACCTCTTGCAATAATTGCTGTTGTGAGAACGACAGGGCACTGGCACATTGGTCTCTGTCGGGTACGCGTTTCTTGAAGTCAAAAATGTACTTCCTGCACGTGTCGTATGCTTCAATGCGCACGATATCGATGTCTGTGAAAGAAGGCGGTTAGATGAGCTCCTCCAGATCGAGGATGACTACCACCTGTTTCATCAAACATGAGCACGGGCTCTACGGTCTCGCATCCTACAACCTCCCAAGGATGATCGTGCTTACGACGAAACCACCTCATGGCACCAATGCAAGGCTCCGGTGAGTTCGTGTGAGGAGGCGGACTGTGCTGCGGTGCCGTTACTACTGATCAGGGTCGGCAGTACATGCTGTTCGGTACGACGGCCCTTTAACAATCAAATTCGACACTGCCACCCGCGCTTCGGCTGAGGGGTGACGAATACCTTGTAGCGATAATGATGCTGAGCAACGGAAACGAACCCTCACTAAATTTAGTGATCACGGAGATCGACCCGTAAAGATATTTGCGGAATGTCTCAGACATTAATGCAGCATGACTGAAGAGACATACTAGTGTGTGATTCGTCTGCCTATAATGTTATCGCGAAGAACGGAGAGCGCAGAAGAGGGATAACAATCAACTCATCTGAATATGCAGTAATGCGCCGGAAGGCTCCGTCGCCGCAGCTACAATATGAAATTCATAAGTGTAATTTTCACGCTCTTGTACCCTGGCCGTGCAGATGGGAATCGATGTGGACATCGATGGCAATATCATGACGACCAGAATCGTCCGCTTTCCTTTCCTCAGCCAGCGATGTGCAGGACGAGCCTTTGCGGCGAGTCTGATCGCTAATTTCAACCAACGTACATAACAGAAAAAGGCAAGGTGTGTGAGATTCTCCGCGATTGCCGTAAGAGGAGACCCATCCACTACTAGCCGATGCGACTTCATAACTTAATCCTGCTCGTGCAGCGGGAAATGGGCCCTATGACATCTACCTTTTCGTGTACGAAACCGTTCATTAGCTAGCCGAACCGAGTGCTCCGCGTCGGGAATCGCGCTCGCTTTACCATCTATACTGTGTAAGAATGCATGAGGAAAACGCGGGACCCTGCGGCCGCTTTCCAGCTGTTTCCATCGGTTACGATATCAAGTACCAGTGGCATTCAGGGAGACCCATCAATTGAAATCGTTTCCACTCCGTCGAATTATCTGATCAAGCGAAAGGACGAGTATGTCGTGCCTTGCCCCCTTTGTCCTGCGCCGATCTCGAAGCTGACCCACTGGAACTGTCGCCACGAGGACTTGTCGAGGACGCGTTTGCATCGCGGTGCGGCAATGATGGACTAGCATCTTTGATATTCCAACTTTCGACAAGACTGCAATTGATTTGACACATGTACACAATACCTCCTAGAACAAGTTTCGTTCATCAAATGAACAAACCTAAGCCAACAGAAACGGCGGCAGCAACGTTATCGATCACCGCCACACCATTTTTTTTCCAGTGGCACTGCCGGCTGTTGCTGTTCGCAATGAGGTGGATGTACTTGCGGCGACATTAGTACAAGTAGAAGTCGCATTGTTAAAAACAGTCGCATTACCACAGAGGGTCAAGTCCGCACACTGGCGGTATCTGTTAGTCCCGATGTTCCTCATCGGTTACGAGACAAATCCGATATAGGATGTCATCACGCCCGTCAAAGATCACTTGGATAGTCATGTATTTTCCGTTCTGGATGCCAAAGATTCCAGATGCTGCGATGTTGATCGGGAAACAGGGATTTCCTTCTCCGCTCATCTGAGAGTATGGTATGGCCATCTGATACCCTGTCGAAGAGTTGAAATCAGAAAATGATGTGGGGTCTTGCATCGTGGAGATAACAACATCAGTTATACGATGCGAAAAGGCTTGGGGTAGCCTATCTGATTACCTTGGAACAGTGATGGAAAAAGTTTTATCTGTCTATTCGGGTGCTTGCGGTTAAGGTTGGTCACCCCGTTACTGGGTGGAAATATCTACAGTAACCGTTGTGGTTTAGAAATTGCCACACAGCGCTGCTAAGTATACCATTCCACTGACCACGGAAAAATAGTTCCAAATTCTGAATGAATAACCCCCTTGGCAGTGGGTCCTGAAGCTGAAAGTGTGCATTTGCATCGGCAATAGAAGCAAAGATGGTGGTAACGGAAGTGAGATGTATTCTAGGAGATGCGAGAATCACGAACCTGCGCAGGAGATGACAGATATTTAAGTTATTGGTACAATTGATAAATCGAGCTGGCGCGATCGGAAAAGTTTTTAATTGAGGATAGTTTTATCTGGTTCGTTTTTCTAACATGTATACCATCGTTTTAAATCGGTATCAGCTTATAACCTGATGACCCCCGTCAAGGGTCAGACCACCTGCTCGCGGCTGATGTGTCCAAACAGAATCTCTCCAATACCTAGCCCCAGGACGATGGGAATTATATATGCAACGTTGAAAGTCCTGCGAGTCACTACCACAAAATTTCGAACACATAGAAA